>CM046467.1:4635000-4652259 GCA_025506415.1 Flaveria robusta
CCTTCGTGTGCGCAATTTAATATTTGTTTACATATATGTAAAATAATTGAAAAAATGATATAAAGTAACACATATGTGTTGTTAACTTAAAATTCAATGGCTATATACATAACACTTATGAAGTACATTAGTAATGTTAATGTGTCAGATCAAACAAACCATAAATTATCCCCATGTATATATCTATCGAAACTAACCAAAAAATACTATATAGATAAAGTAACACATGCGTGTTGTTAACTTAAAATTCAATGGCTATATACATAACACTTATGAAGTACATTAGTAATATTAATGTGTTTATCAAACAAACCATAAATTATCCCCATGTATATATTTGTCAAAACTAACCAAAAAATACTGTATAATAAAATGAAAGTCATATAGAAAGCGTAAAAAATAAATAAATAAATAAACACAAAGTATTGACTTTAAAATTTTGCAAATATTAGAGAAGGTGAATAAAGTATAGAATCTCCTAGAAAGAAAAAAAATATCAGTTCTACTTCTACAATCTTTTGACGCAAAAAGGTCATGTCCATGTATTTCATATTTACCATAATAGATCTGATGTTTTTCAATCTAGATCACCCGAAAAGGGGGTTTCCGCCGGAGACGAAGAAAAGGAAGGGGATGGGGAAAGGTTGGCTACGGGTGGTGTTGGACACAGTGGAAACCGCCGTAATCGTGTCAGAGATGGTGGCAATCTTTTTCAATCTTTTAGTTGCAGATGTGAAAACAACCATTAGGATCGTATAAAATGAACTAAGATCTTTCAGGTGCAATACAAGATGATAATTCTGAATATAATGATGATCTCCATTATGATAATGTTGAGGAAGATGATCTTAAAGCTCCCGTTGTCGATATTCTTTCATGTGGACATGTATACCTTGCAGAATAACACACCTAACGTTAAAGACATCATCATCGTAGCATCATCTTCATCTTCGACTCATCTGCAGCTTCATCTTCTTCTTCTCTAGTGCCTTCATGACATCATCATCTTAATCAACGTTAATAAGGACTTTACGATTTCAAGAAAGTATGCTGATTTTTCCCTTAAACTATGATGATATCGAATTGATTTATCAGAATATTAATTTTGAATGTATTGAATAGATGATGAATCTTGAAGATGATAATAGGATGAACTCCTAAATGAACTTGATTTTTATTTTATGTAAATCTGTAACTTTCCTAATTAAAAGGAGTAAAAAAAGGAAATTAAGTAATTCCAAAATATAAAATGACATTAATACCCTTTATGATTAAATTAAATTAAAAATTAAAATATACTAATAAATGGTTAGGATGAATTCTTGTAGTTATCGCGATCTTTAGGAGTTCTGAAAAGATCCTGACCATATATATATATATACACACACACACACACACACACACACACACACACACACACACACACACACACACACACACACACGAATGAGATCATATAAAAATCTTAATTATTTGTGAGAACACTTTAACTTATATTAATCAATTAGAGATTGCCACATCAACTAAAGGAAAAAAGCATCATTTAGGGGTAGATTTGCATTTTTACTCGTCCTTGCCTTTAATAAGATTGCATGAACCTTTATTTTTGTAGACTTTATCATTTCTTTTTTGTGTTTAACTTTTAACTATGATTTAACCTTCTTGCTTTCACACATTTCAATGTACCAACCTTTTCATAATATTCATGGTTTTTTTAATTTTAGTTTGCATAGTTAAAATCCTCTATTTACATAAGCTTCCAGTGTAGTTTTAAATTGTTTCACAAAATAATGACCAATAATGACCTTCATCTCTCATTCAAATATTTTTTCTCTCTCTAGATCATCTCATTTCTTTCTCTGCATTTTAATCTATCTATTTTTTTCTAGCACTCAAATTCTTTTGAATGCACTGCAGTTGTGGTGGTCATGGTGGTGTGATGGTCAGGAATATCAAATCTATCATAAACTGTTGGTGCACTCAAACCCCACATTACCATGTAAAATTCTAGAAATTAATAGTTTTTTTAATAGTTTGACATGTTGTTTACAGAAAGGTAAATCTATAATTGGCTAACCCAGTAATGCAGAATTTATTTATAATTGTATTGTACGGTAATGTAATTACATTGTTAGAGTGATGTAATTTATAACAATGCTTAATTGATGTCATTAATGTAACATAAGTAATACATATTGATGTAAAAACAATGTGGTTAAAAAAACAAATATGAAAAACAAAGCATTGTCTATGAACCATTCAAAATAGTAAAAAGCAAACTAAAAAATAACTTTTTCAATATGGGCCCCAATGTCAAAGCAAAGGTGCCCTAAATATAGTAGGTAGTTGGCACAACAAACTTTGTAAAGAACAAATGTATATTTTACCCTTCTAGGGATAAAAAATGTGATATTTGTAATATTTTACAGAAATTAAATAAGAACCATAAGATCAAAGTAGGTATATCATAATCAAAGGTTGATGTTAGCTTAAAGGGTTCTCACAATAAGATTGAGTTCTCATTTAAATCTTATCATATATATATTGGGTGCAGAACAAATGTTAAACTTCTTTTATTGCGATAACCACGTTAACTTCATTAAAATCAATCAAAATCATTATTTTTTTGTTGGAATAACATCATTACACATATATAATGTTATCTTCTTTTATGTATACGTGTAAATTTATTAGTGTAAGTAAGTTACTTACCCTCACAAATATTTAGAGGTGTAAGTGTAACTTACAAGTTATAACACCTCTTATAACTTTTTAACACTTGGAAATTTACACATACACATAAAAAACATAGCATCATATATGTATAATGATGCTTTTCTAACAAAAAAAAATAATGATTTTGTTTGATATTTATAAATTTAACACACTTATCGTAAAAA
Source organism: Flaveria robusta (assembly GCA_025506415.1). Taxonomy (NCBI): domain Eukaryota; kingdom Viridiplantae; phylum Streptophyta; class Magnoliopsida; order Asterales; family Asteraceae; genus Flaveria; species Flaveria robusta. Next base: position 4,637,901 of record CM046467.1, read on the forward strand.
AATGATGGTTAACATTTGTTCCATTCCCTATATATATATATATATATATATATATATATACAAACACATATATATAGAGAAAGGATTCTAAAAAAAACCATAAAGTTACGAGAAAACTAAAAAAACCAATGAAAACGATCACATAATATATATATTTTTCAATCACTACCCACTATATATGTGTGTAAGTATATATATATATAAAAATAAGGTTATGAATTAAATGAAAACCGTAGCATGGTTTTCCATATACGTCACACATAGGTTACGTATACGTAACCATTTTTCATTCGATATATTGTTACGTATACATAAGAGTCTTCATTCCCGTATGTATGGTCAACATTTATGTATCAAATACTTAAATGACATTTTTACAATTAAAATAACAAAAAAGTTATGAGTTATGTTATTGGTTTCCGTGGTTTTCTTTGGTTTTCACATAACTATTGGTTTTCTCAGTAACCTTTCCCTATATATATGTATATATATGTATGTAGAGGAGGGATCCTAAGAAAAACACAAAGTTATGAGAAAACTAGAGAAAACCAATGAAAACGGTCATATAATTTATAAATTTTTTTATCACTACTCTCTATATATATGTGTGAGTATATATAAATAAGGGTATGAATCAAATGAAAACCGTAGCATGGTTTTACATATACGTCCCACAGAGGCTACGTATATGTAATCATTTTTCATTCGACATAGTGTTACGTATACGTAATATTTTTCATTCTCGTATGTATGCTCAACATATATGTACCAAACACTTAAATAGGATTTTAACAATTAAAATAACAAAAAAATTGAATTATGTTATTGTTTTCCATGGTTTTCTTTGGTTTTCACATAACTATTGGTTTTCTCAGGAACCCTCCCCTATGTATATATATGTATATATACATATATATAGGATAGACAACAAATATTAAGCATTGTTTTTTATGATAACCCATTAACTCAAGTAGTGGCGCATAGCAGGCCACGTCACCACTGTAAGTTAGAGTTAAAGTGGTAAAACTAGTGGTACACAATGAAAGTTAAATTATTTTGATAAAAAGTTATAACAAGACTATACTCCAATTAAAAATATTGTTATGATCTATTTAATGATGTACTTTTTATAAAAAATAACATTATACAAAATAAGTAAATAGGTTTTAAAAAAGTTGATATTTTTTAAAAGGGAGGGAAATATTGAAAATAGTTATATTAGTGGTGTAACACGATTTAAAAGTTAGTACACTTCACAATCATAGTGTAAGTGTTCGTTATATTAGTTTTAACGAGTTATCGTGACAAATATTGGTTAACAACCATTTTTTCCCCTATATATATATATATATATATATATTTATATCTATTAACTATAATAAAAGAAGGTTTTTACATAACACATGTATAACATATTAGGCATTTTCATTTTTATTTTCTCTCCACTCTCTCCTAATTAATGATATTAGTATATAGAGTCATTACTAGCCTATAGCTCGTGGTTCACGAGTCGGAACAATAAAATTAAATTAAAATTATTGCATAATTAATTATAAATTATGTGCCACAACTAAATATAATCAATATATATATAACCTACAGTATTTTAAAAAATACAACATTATTAAAATAGAAATCAATGAAAATAAAAATATAAATTATCAAATTTATTAAATTAAAAAACATAATAACTAAAATTTATAAATACATGGAGAGATGTTAGTGATCGATATTTAAATCCATAAATTTAGGGGTCAATGGTTAGATTACTAATTCATATTAGTCAAATGTCTATTTGTGTAATTTTTTAAAATTAATAAAACAAAGCATGGGCAGGAAAACAAATGATAAGTGCTCTCATTTTTGTCATGTGGCAATTAAGTGGTCTAATATGATATTATGTGTCAAAAATGTTAGTCTTTTATTATATATATAGGTATTATTTAAAAATATTTCTAAATTAAAAAAAATAGATATCATAAAAATTATATAAGACACCAAAAAATTCTTGAATACGAAGTATTTTAATACCATTTTTCTAAGTTTTATAAGATGATTAGTTTTTTAAAATAAAATTAAAAATAGAACAGCATGCTTTAAAAAACAATTAAAAAAACACAATCTTATAAAACGATATTTTAAAATGATATTATTATTGCTTTTTTACTTAATATATATACATATATATATATATATATATATATATATATATATATACATACATAACTCAATCATATCTTATTTATAAATATTATTTATAATTTTTAAATTTTATTACAAATTATTTAATGTTTTATTTATTCAACACATGTATTACACGAGATATTATACTAGTATAATAAATAAAAAGGATTCAACCATATGGCAAAATTTTAAACCACATGTTGCCACTTGGCACATTCTCAAAAAATTATTGCCACATGTTGTTTTGTTAGCATTTTCTTTAATTGGAAACATAATCAAATTTAAAACTGATTTACAATTCTTTATATTGATTTTAAAATTGAAATATGCATGAAAAGTTTTTTTTTATGGAAAGAAAATATAATTATCTAAATCAACTATTTAAGACACACAATTTATGCATACTTTGATTGAAAATCTATTATCAAAAATTGTTATACTTTTAAATACTAAAATCTGTAATTAATATATTTAAACAACATTGATTTATGCCAAAAATAACGACTTTTCATATTTTATTATTACTATGCATTTATTTTTTATAATTTATACAAATTAATCTACATGTACATATTTTTCATCAATTCATAGTTTTTGGTTTTAGGTTTATATAAATGTGCATTTTATCTCAATAAACAAAGTATTAAATTATCAAATTTGTTTTTACAAATTATTTAGTTCATTCAATATTTGTTACACATTATAAGTCAATTAGTCAAAATTATTAAATTATACATCATTTTGTTTTTAGTAAAAACCAATTTATATAATTTGTAAACACAAACAATTTTACCGGATCCAATATACAATTTAAAAATAATCAAGTTTTAAATCCTTATATTTCTCATAAATAGTTCAAATATATTAAATTGAATTAATATTCCACATAAGACTAATATTTTACCCAATTTGGTGAAAGATTCCAAGTGTTTTTCATAATTTACCATGTTTTTTTCTATATTATACACTGAAATGATGTAAGACATATTTTAAAAATCTAATTGAAGATCTTTTCTAACCATGCTGCTAACGTTTAAAAATTTTTCTAACCTCATTTCTACTTTTTATCTGTTTTCAAATTATTACACTATCTGTTTTGTTTAACCTATAGAGCTTTTACAGTATCTAAGGTTTATTTATTAAAGAATCTTGATATATCATGTCGTAATTATACCATCAAGGTTCGCATAATTCGATTTTCGAAGTAACCAATATATAACAATCCATCCCATAGTACTCTATTGAATTTATACTCTAAGTTAATTTTTATCAAGAGTTGGTTTGTTTTTGAAACAACCAATTTTTACACACGGACAATTGTATGTCGTATTGTCAAGAGTTTCAAAACGAGATGTATTAAAGCTGGTTATATTGGATGGGAATGGTGAACTTTCAAGTACAACCTCAAATGTCGTATACAATGAAGTTTTTAGAGATTTGTAAATATTTTGTCTTTTTTTTTTGTACGTATTTAAATTGTTCATGTAAATTTATTCTTTACATATTTTTTAATTCTCATGTTTGATGTTTTTATACATTATAAACATATATTCTCATGACCATACGTATTAAAGGCATTTAATGATAACACTACTTGAAAACTGTTAATAGATTACGCGCAAAAGATGACGTGCGAAAACAGATGACGCGCATTTACGCGTATCATAAAATATATGTCGTATTTTAAAATATTTTAAGAAAGGATGACACACATCTTTGCGTGTCATCTTCGTTCATCACCTTTTAAAATTTCAAGCCCTTAATATCGACCGCTCCCCCCCTTTTCTCTTATTTTGCAACTGCGTCCCTCAATCCCCCAAATTCTCAGCCCCAATCGACCAACGCCAGCGCTAGCCCGCAGTCGCCCTCCGCCCACAGCCTGCCGACCAACGCCAGCCGACCACCGCCAGCCGACCACGGTAGTCATTCAGCGCGGCGCAGGCTCTTCGCGCAGCGAGCCAACCTCCGCCTGCCAACCGCCGCCAGCCGATCGCCGCCAACCGTAGGTGCTACATTATGGATGTGTAGTAATTTTTGTGTTTTATTTGTTTTAATTGCTAATGTTTTGTGCTACATTGTGGTTGATTCAGGATGTGTTGTAAATTAGGGTTTTAAGTAGAAATTCTTGGATCTGATATATGTTTTAATGTAGTAATTTTTGTGGATTTTGTTTTGTGTTTGTTTTTTAGGTTTTTTGAAGGTTTATTCATCTTGTTTAGGTTGTGTAGAAACCAATGACATCTTGTTTAGGTTGTGTAGAACTTTGTGTGTCATGTTTAGGTTGTGTAGAACTTTGTGTGTCTTGTTTAGGTTGTGTAGAAACTAATGACATCTTGTTTAGGTTGGGTAGAACTTTGTGAGTCTTGTTTAGGTTGTGCAGAATTTTGTGTGTCTTGTTTAGGTTGTGTAGAAACTTATGAGTAATGACATCTTATTGTAATGTGGATACTTTAACCCTCACATAAAGGTGCACAAATCGAGTTGGATTTAAGAACGTTATATGTCTTACTTAGGTTGTGTAGTAAACTAAATGACATCTTGAGTTGATGGTTGATTGTTTCGTTGGACTAGTTATTTTGTTTTAAGGGATAATTAGGCCAATATTTGGTTTATTTTGTGAATTGTAATGCATATTTTAAGACCTAACTCCCGTCATTAAACTTGATTCATATATATTTGGTACATTGAATTTTGTTTAATTTGATTGATTTGGTTATTAAGTAGTTGAATTTTGTATCATATATATGTGGGATTTAGAATTTTGGGTGATTTTTGTTAAAATAGAGATTAGTTCATTTGGATAGTTCAAATTCACAAGTTTAATCGGGTGATATTGGTTTTTTCTTAGGTTGGAGGAGGTAGAGCCGAATACACTAATGCTGATTTGGATGCTATTCGGGAAGAGTGGTCGCGTTACGTTACAAATTTTATTTAAATTTAGGCTGGGTTATATTAGACAATGAATTTAGAATATTATGTATTTGCAAGTGAAGTTGAAACAATTTAATACTTTTTGTTGGTATTTAATTAAATGAATTTTGTTATGCTGTTATTCGACATTTATTGATTTGTAATTTTATAAAAAAAGCAGGTACATTTATAATCAAAAATATATATTTTATAAAGCAGCTAAATGTATGACGCGCATTGCGTATCATTGGTAACGCGTTATAAAATTCATAAAGATGACGCGCGCACGCTCGTCATTTTAACATTTATAACTACCCCTTCCTTGACGCGCATTGCGCGTCATCTAGACACCGTCATAAAATGCGCGTCATATTTTGCCCGTCATAAATAGGTGACGCGCAAATGCGTATCATCTTTCATTTATGACTACCCCTTCCTTGAGGCGTATATGCGCGTCATCTGACCCCAAATATGGCGCGCATTGCGCGTCATCTATTATACTTTTTCTAGTAGTGTAATAATTCAACCTGTGTAACACACGGGTCATTAGGCTAGTATATATGTGTATATATATATATATATATATTAAACCTATGTGTAAACAACCTTGAACAACCAATATCACTAGGGCTGCAAACGAACTAAATGTTATTTGTTTATACGTTGGGGACGTGTTCTTTTGTATGATATTTTGAATTTTAAGCTATTATGTTCTTTTTAAAAATTTGGCTATTTTTATTGATTACACAACACCAGTTCAAATACAAGGGCAATATGGTTATTTTTATCATTCAACAGAGTCAGTCAGATACTAAATCAAACAGTCAAGTTTTAGTCAGTTGCAGACTCAGTCAGAACTTCTAACTGGGTGAGCTTCTGACCGATTAAGATATTACTGAGTTAGCGGTAATCAAAAAACCCCTAAGTAGCCGTCAGAGGCTTTTTGGAAATCTACTTTGAAGACAAGGGCTTCTTTTTTAGAATTTTTAAGCCAAGTAATATACTTCACTAATAATCAAAACTCCATCAAGGATGAGTCTTCCTTTAGATGAAAGTCGTATGTTTGTGTCTCAATAACCACTCATTGTCAATTACTAGGAAATTTGGTTCGCACTTCGTGGCGGGTTTATGTTACTCGACCAGATATAAAAGCTAGAGGTAATTCGGTTAAACCCAAACAGTGGGGACGTGTTCGTTCGATATCAATTCAAATAGTTACGGCTTGTTACAATGAAAAAGAAAAAATTATTTGAAATTTTATTAAAAGACATTTGGTAAAATTTTACTTAGATAATGCCTGGGGCCATAATTGTTTTCAGAGTTCGATGTACTCGCTGGAGCAAATAAAAGAGAGAACACAAAAAATATAGTTGTGTGTAAGCAAAAGGGTATCAAGATGTGTTCGTTTCGTTGTTTACTTTATTATGTAACGTTCAAACTCAAGTCGTCAAACTCAAACGCTGGCGGGTACCAAACATAAAATATAATATTTTTGGTTAATTGATTAGTTAAATGTAAGTTACATGAAAAATAAAAAACAAAACATATAAAAAATAAAGAAAAAGTTGACCATGTGAAGCTGTGGACCAATAAAAATGAGGTACCATTCACGTCATCTTCTAAATGTTATAATTGAAATACTTATATTATGATGAAAGAACGCTTACATAAGCAAAGCGCATCATTGCATACGTTTCATGGTCTGACCAATTTTTAATTCACTAAGATCACCAAGACAGCAACCCCTCAGTTTTCAATTATGCATCCATCTCGAGGCTTCCTGAATGGGTGGATCTGGAGTTGGGGATGAACTTATACATATATAAATATGTAGATTAAAGACCAATGTGTGAATAACCTTGAAGTATATAGATATATATATATATATATATATTTTTTCCAAAACATCTTGTTGAGCTTAGTCCAACCGAGATGGCTGGTTCACCGAATGCAGCAGTTGATGTTTCCGCACGAACAGAAGACTTGAAATATATGCAGGCATTAAATGTTAACGTCTCCAACTTTGTTTCAGTGAAGCTTTCCGGCCAAAGCAACTATCATGTCTGGAAGGCTCAGATTATTTGCCTCTTAGAGAGTCACACGTTGCGTGGCGTCATTGATACGAGCTTTCATTTGCCGACGGATATGAAATTCATGGTTAAACGATATGACATGCTTATCAAAGGTTGGATTTTCGGATCCATTGACGAAAGTGTGCTCAGTAATTTCATACAATGTGAATCCGCACGACAAGTTTGGAAGAATTTAGAATCCTGCTACAATCCACAAATAAACTCTACAGTAGGTACGTCTCCCTAAATACCAGCTATTTGAATGGAATTATTTCAATAAAAGAACTATGTCAGAAGGGGTATTTTTTTTTTCATGGATGAAATGAAGTTATATCTGAAACATTGAAATGGAATGCATGCGCGCAGATGTCTCTTCACCCATGTTTATGTACAGAACCGAATTCGTTAGAGTTCCAGATATATCAAGCATAGAAGACAGCAGACGGAAGATAAAGTTGTACGACATAACTGTTGAAGGATGTTGGTGGAAAGCAAAACGGATATTAAAAAAGGATGTATATGCGGCCATAGAGGTGATCAGTGAAAATGGCAACACAATGCTTCACACAGCGGTTGAAATGGGCCACAACTACTTCCTTCAAAAACTGCTGGAGTTCATTAAAAACGACGATTATTTGGAAACGAGGAATAATTATGGTCAAACAGCGCTTCACATTGCTGCAATGGTTGGTAACAAATATGCAGCCCAACTCTTGGTTCAGAAAAATGCATATCTGTTGAAAATCCTAGACTATAAAGCACAGTCACCATTGGACAGCGCTTATATAAATGAGAAGCTCAATACATATACATATTTGTTGAAATTCGCACCACGATCATTTAATTTAGGCCGTTACCCATATGCCTATCACCGAAATGCTGTCAAGCTTATCATTTCTGCTATTTTCACAAAACAATATGGTGAGAACGATATCCTTGTCTGATTAATTGTTGAAATATATATGTTAAATGTTCTCATGCCTTTTCATATGAATTCATACGTACGTACAGATTCAGCTGCGATATTGCTCCAGAAGTATCCTGACTTCGCTATGAAAAATGATCAGATATTGATGGCAATAGCGACATCCTTTCCAACTGATCTTGGCTTCAGGGAATCTTTAATCAATCCATGTATTAATCTGTCCAACTTGTTTTCAAAAAAGTTTCTATATGCCTAGACACACTGATGGTGATACTACCTACCATATCTATATTGCAGCTTTGAACAATGTCCACCACAAAATCGTAGAGAGAGTTTCTTTGCTCTTTCATCTTGACGTTTTGTATAAATGTGTTGAAGACGTCTCACGGGTTGTTGAAAGCTATAAACACACACGCCGAAGTTGGTTGGAGATAATATTCGTAATGGTACATGGTGAGCGATTTATTATATTTACACTTGAAGCTTGTTTGAATAGCTAGTATCATATAAATTTTGTTGTTTCTTGTGCAGTCTCAAAGGCCACACTCAATCCATTATATGAGTTGATTTGTCTCCTCATTTTAGTGCTTCGTTTCCCTTTCTCTGTGTTGTATTGCCTTCTGTGGAAGGTTTTATCAATTATAGGTAACTACACATTAACCTGCTCATCATCATCATCTGTTTTCAGATGGAAACTTGAAATAATTTCCACCAAAACATAAATGATGGTGATGTTTCTTAATTTTTTTAAATTGTAGCTCCTCCAATCAGGAATATAGAGAAGAAGAAAAAAGAGCTCAAAGAAGCAAAGCGAATTTTGAGCTTGATATGTGATCAGATGGCCACATTATCCTGGTCTTTCTACAGTGCAGCAGTTCTTGAAGCTGTACGCCAAGATTCTTACCAGGTTGTGGATGAAATTCTATATTGGTCATCCGAAGCAATCAACTCTAAAGATGAAGAAGGGCATAATGTTATTCAGTTAGCAATAATAAACCGTTCAGAAAAAGTATACAACCTTATCCATCACATAATAGAACGCGCCCCTTATTACAGAACAATGAAAGATTCTTCTGGGAATAATCTGGTGCATTTGGCTGGAAGATTGGCACCTTCATTTGCCCTTGGTCGCACAACAGGTGCAGCATTGCAACTACAACGTGAGCTCCAATGGCGTGAGGTATATATGTCACAAATTAGATATCAGCCATCATGTTCTTTAATTTGCTCTCCAGTTACACAACAATTTATTTCTACAGGAAGTGAAGAAGTTAATGTCACCTTTAGAACTTACAGAACGGAATATCTATATGGAGACACCAGAGATGATGTTTAACAGAGAGCACGCTGATTTGATGAAGCAAGGAGAAAATTGGACGAAAACAACAGCCGAATCATGCAGCATCACTGCTGCATTAATTGTCACAGTCGTATTTGCAGCAGCAATCACTGTACCTGGTGGAAGCAATCAAGAATCCGGCATCCCGGTGTTTCAAAAAGAACTTGCCTTCGCCATCTTTGCAATATCCAATGCATTCTCACTATTTACAGCTGCTACTGCACTGTTACTGTTTTTATCAATACTCACTACACGTTTTTCCGAAAGAGATTTTCTGATCAGTTTACCAACAAGGTTGATTTTAGGTCTTATCTCATTGTTCCTCTCCACAACTTCCATGATTGTAGGCTTTGGCGCAATCTTGTTCCTTGTCTTCTGTGATCAAAGACAATGGATGCTGGCACCAATAGTGGTATTTGCTTGCTTGCCGATTACAGTTATTGTTACTATAAAACTCCCTCTACTGCTAGACTTCTTAAAATCTACATATTTCCCCGTCTTTGGTAACAAAAGTTACATTGATGGTTGTAAAATGATTCGGAAAAACACAGTCTTTATTCGGTGAGGGAGGATCCGATTTGGCATTGCAATCAGTGTGTTGTGTAGCAATTCAGAGGTCAATATTGAATAAGTAGCTTGTATGGCACCCGACCTCTCATTCTAGGTGGTATTGAAAACTTTGTAAATTGGCTTCAGAACATTCAAATTCAGTGTTAATTGTTTTTACCATAGATCCTTATGAACATGAGTATATTTATTGTTCTATATGATACATGCCAAGATTTTAAAGTGAAAGATTTTAAACTCATTCTAAATAACGAAAGCACATTACATATACCTTAATTGGTAAAATGGTAAGTTGTAACACGCAGGGTACAAGATTTTATGCATGCTACTATTAAAATGTGAAAGGCGACTCATGTACTTTCTTATATGCAAAGGGTGCTACTACTCAATGCTTTTCTTCCCGGAGCTACAAAACTCATGTTAAATTTATATAAGAGAAATATTCAACTACAAATGCCTAAGAATAATAAACTTTATTGGTACACTAATATGGTATATGGTAAAATCTATCATACTCATCACAAATATTCAAGAAATAAGTAACCAAATACAACATGAGGTAATGTTAAGTTAGGAGCTAAAATAAGTAATACAAACAATTGCTGCAATATTGACCAAGGATATTAAAATGAAATAATTCAAAACGCAAACATTGGATCAGGTCATTGGATGGTCCATAGTGCGTCCCCACAAGATGGAGGATCCATAAGAGACTCCACTCTTGGATGAACGGGACGTGATTTTAGTGGTTTGGTGAGAGCGTTTGCAAGTTGTTCCATGGAGTTGATGTGTAGAAGCTGAAGTGACACAGTTGTGACATTTTCCCTTACAAAATGATAGTCTAAATAGACATGCTTCATTTGGGAATGATAGACCGGAGTTGCACATAAGTAGGTAGCTCCTGTATTGTCACAAGAAAGTGTTGGTGGTTGTGTGGAGAGTATACCAAGTTCTCAAAATCACAAGAAAGTGTTGGTGGTTGTGTGGAGAGTATACCAAGTTCTTGAAAAAGGTTTTGAACCCATGAAACCTTTGTTGTGGTGGGCGTTGGCGAGTGTTTTATACTCTGCTTCAATTAAGATGCAAGAAACAAATTTTTGCTTAATTGGTAGATCACCAAGAGATAATTTTACTACCAAGATAAAAGAAATAGGTAGTAGTTAATCATCTAGTTGTGGAGACCCCGCCTCCCCAAGAACGCTTTAAGATCAAGACAAGTATCCCTCCGCAAGAAGAGACCATGATGAATGGAGCCTTTTAGGTAATGGTGTAATCTCTTTAAAGCTTGCCAATGTGTTTGAGTTAGGGAATGCATGAACTACGACAAATTTTTGCCGAAATGTTACATCTAGTCTTGTGAAAGCCAAATATTAAAGAGATCCTACAATTTTTCTGTAAGATGTTGGGTCGATTGAGTGAGTACCATCATCCGGTTTGAGAATAACTGATGTCTTGAGAGGGGTAATGACTTCTTTGGTACTGTCCATATTGAATGTTAAAGAAGATCTTGAATATGATGATGTTGGTCGAGGAAAAGGTCAATTGGTGGAAATGACCTTGATTTCTAGAAAATGGCGGAAGGGACCAAGGTCCTTAAGAGAGAATCATTTGGCAAGGGTGGTTACAAAGTGATTGAGATATGCAGAGTTATTACCCATGAAGACTCATCAACATAAACAATGAAGAAACATGTGATGCCATTTTGATTACAACTAAATAGAGAAGCATCGTCAATGGATTTGGTGAAGCTGCATGTAAGAAGAAATGTAATAAGCTCTATGTACCAAGCTTGTGGTGCTTGTTTAAGACGATAGAGGGATTATTTTAGCTCACACACATTTATTATTCAGGATGTGTGTAACACGAAGGTGGAGTCATAAAGACATTTTCATGCAACATGTCTTGAAGAAAGGCATTGTTGATGTCACACCCTCTCTTATAGCAGAAGCACGAGTATGTAACGGACGGGATCGTCATAACATATTATTAATTAATAGAGAAGCATTAAATGATATAATAACGTGTCATGACGTCACCCGACACAAATGGTGACTTGTGTTGTGGTTAGTCAATTTCACGACAACATAGTCATACATGCATAATCAAGTTGAGGTCCGACAACCCGAGAACAAGTTTAAGTATAAACCAAATTTAGAATGTTAAACACAAATCAACAATCATCGTTTACAATGTCAAAGCAATCCTAGCTCGAATTCTTTAGGTCATCACTAAGGAATCATAACTAGCTATTCTCGCTGATTATTACCTAAAAGATATGTTCTAAAAAGTCAACATATTGCTGGTGAGTTCGCAGGTTTAAGTAATAAATAAATTTGATGATGTGTAATAGATTGTACGACATAAGTGTATACAGTTATATGCAATCAATATCATATGTAAACATGAGCATTGCAACTAAACCTATGATATACACATAGATCTTGTCGGAACATATGAACCCTGGGGCCCGTCCGTGGCCACTCAGTCCCAACTAGTATACTGACAAACAAGAGTGGTGGTGTCAACCCAATAGTATTATCAATACCAGTCCGTCGGTTTCAACACCAGAGTTAAATAGTTGTAAATAAAGAACCACACAGCTAACTCATGCATATACCAGATATTATCTTACTAACAGTAAACATAATAGTTCTAGAAATGTAACTGAGTTCACAACATAAAAAGAGTGAGCATACTTTTGCCCCTAAGTTTTATAAATAATTAAAATGAAAACGGAACCGTGAAACTCACCTTGAATGATATGGAAATAAAGCAACAAAGAACTTCTAGAGATATGAGCAACCCAACGATCAAGCACCTATAACTAAAGGTAACTTAAATCTTCAAACACATCTAAAGAATGCTGATGCTGATATAAATCCGGTCAAGACCGGGTCGGTTTGAATTTGACGCGCGACTCATATAATAAGTATATATATATATATATGTTATGTAAATGTTAACTCGACTACTCATACGTTTACACATATATAATCATCAACTTATCACCCACTTCATTATTTATATTCTCACATAGTTATTCGTTCATTTGTATTAGTTGATCATATAAACATTACTTAACTTTAATAGGTAATAACATATGAATATATAATTACTCACACTTTGTTGGGTCTCGAATCCAACAAATAAAATATAATAATGTGAACCTACCTTCCCAAACACTAAGAATAGTATGAGCGGAAGTAAGGTTCGTGTCCTCAGGGATACGTGTTAACTATTTTACACCAAAAACGTTTAAGCACAGTTACTTTGATGGGTTATGGTTAAGGTAAGATGGGGTTTTAATTAAAAACTAAAACTGAAATTAAATTGTAAAAAACAAAAAAAATTCCAGTAGGCCGACACGGCCGTGTCAGAACTGTACGCGACCGTGCTAAGGTTCTGCCGGAAACCCGCTACTCTAAGCTCACGCCGTTCGAATCTTAACGTGCGGGTTGCAACGATAGAAGTACCAATTATAATTAAACACACACGCCGTTCGGTATGTTTAACTAGATTGCAAGATTCTATAACGAGAATGAATTCATAGACACACTCAAACCGTTAATTGTTCCTTATATCAAAAATCAAAACTTGATTAGGGTTTTAAAATTTGAATAACTTTATTAGAAAAAGTTAATAAGTTAATCAGGTTTATTAACAATCTAATATATACCGGAGTAAATCCGGGTTTAAGATCAAGAATCAAACAAACAAAACATTAAAATAAAAACATCTTATAAACGTTTCACATAAGTTCAAATCAAATCAAATAAATTAAACTTTACTGTTAAAAGTATAATTGTTCTAGCCGGACATGACGGATAAAACAATCTAAATAAAATAAAACTTACTAAACTATAAAGAACAATAAATGATTGTTGAACTCACTGGAAATTCTCTCAACCAATACGAATCCAAATTGCTTTTGCCTCTTTTCTTTCTTCTTGGTCGTCGTCCTCCTTCCCTAGAGAAAAGATGCCCCCTTTTTATAGTCAATATTTTTTATTCTTAAGATCCTATTTTTTTGGTATTTAAGTTTTATCTTTTATTTAAAAAATTATGATGATAAACATTTCTTAAATCAAGATTCATAGCAAATAGAAAAATTGTTGCACTCTTTTAAATTCAAGATTTATTTAATATCCTTTTCAAATTTTCATAAGCCTTTATCTTTTCTCTCAATAAACCTATAAAACCAACCAAAACACAGCAAAGTAGATTCTATCCACAAAAAACTATAATTGTATAAAATAAACAAAAAATGTACCCAATGAATACAAAATAAATGCCAAAATATACTCTAAAATTATGATAATTAACGTCTAAAAATATAATTAACACACTTTACACTTATTAAAA